>JAIUZE010045900.1:0-49140 GCA_022085475.1 Heliosperma pusillum | reverse complement strand
GGAGGCGTGATCTATCTAATCAGTTTAGGTCGATATTCAATTCTGCTAAGGTGACAGGTTTAACAGGTTGAGAGGTTAGTTTAGAAGGTACGAAATTGAAAGCAGTGAATAAATGAAAACAAATATAAAACGAAGTAAATTTATGAAAATCAGATGAAACGAAGACTAGGGCAGAACGGGTTAACTATGGTGTCAAAGGGATAGGTCGAGCCAAGGTCTAAACAGTCTAAAGGGTGAGAAAGTTGCTGGTCCGGCCTCCTAACCACCCCTAGCCACTCTGATTACTTGTCCGGTCTCACAGAGTTCACTATCCTACAGGTCTAATATCCCAATTACTGGTCAGGTCTTAGGGGAAATACACTAAACAGACGATAACCTAGCGTCCTAGGTCAAACAGATGACAATTCAAGCGCGAAATAGGTTCAGATGCATAAACAGTTTAATTGGCCACCCCCTAATCCCAAATCTACCACAGCTAACCCTAACCCTAACAAGGAAATTAGCTATTCATGGCTACAGAGATCAAACAATGGGCAAAGATGATAAAGAATATGGCATAAGACATGGATAAAAGCGACGAAAACATGAACAAATCAACAAGGACAAAGAAACATAATAGAACTATGAAACGAAATCGAAAGAACCTGAATTCTGGGATAAAAAAAGAACAAGGACCGATCGGTGGCAAACAAAGACCGATCAGTGGCAAGGTCAAAAACAGGCGAAAATGTAAATCTAAACCTAAGTAAAGAAATTAAAGAGAGTTTGAGAAGTTTTCAGATCCGTGACAAGGGATATTGACTGCTCAAAGATGAGATCCCTAATTCCCGACGATTCCCTTCTTTTATATCCTGGAATTAGGTTTACTCAGAAACTGCTGAAAACTGTTTTGGGCCTGGGTGTTTCAGAATTGGCCCAGAATGATCTACTTGGACTGTAGAACGATCGGTCTGTGCTGGAATTGGGTCAGAACGATCGGTTTGTATCTCCCACCGATCGGTCCAACCTCTGTTTGGGCCAGAACGATCGGTTTGTATCTCCCACCGATCGGTCCAACCTCTGTTTGGGCCAGAACGATCGGTCTATAGCTGCCACCGATCGGTGGTTAATCTTTTTGGGCCTGTTTTGCTTCTCGAGCTTCTTGAATGTGTTGTTTAGTCGGTATAAGGTTGGTTCTTGGTCCTTCATTCCTCGTGCTTTGTCAGAATGCCTTCGAATCACCCATAAAAGGCGTGAAATCTGCAAAATAGACATGAAACATACCAAAGTAGCAAATGAGAGGAATACGACTAGAAAAGAGCTCAAAGGAGCTACCTATGATGCACAAATGGGGTAAATGTGTAGGCAAATGTGCATATGGAATACGCACATCAAATCTCCCCAAACCAAACCTTTACTTGCCCTCAAGTAAAGCAATAGAGACAAGCATGGATCGAGATCATAGCTCAAGACACATTTACTCAAACTAATGGAACAATGGCTATTACAAATGCAGCAGGAACATACGCGTGAAAGTCGACCTTCAAAACAAATCTCATCTAGCCTAACAGTCAATGCTCTTCATGAATACTCAAGACCTTGCAATCGAGCTCAAAAAATAAAGACTTAACAAGCATTTTCAACAGCATGACTCAAATCAATGAAGTAGCACTCAAGATACTATAAGTTCTCAAGGTATGCGGGCACAAGGCGTAATGGGGCTGAGGTTCAAGGTAGAAGGTGGCTGCGTGCTAACGCGTTTGGGCATGTGTGGCTCAATAGTGACTAGTGGCTGCGTGACCACTTGGACTATTTCTTCAAATGTTACCCATTCACAGCATACATTAACATTATCTCAGCTTCTTGTTCAGCACTTATAGTATTCAGTCACAATTTCTTCGCTTTTGATTAGTTGAGCTTCTTATGACTTCATTTATTCATTTGATTCTCAGCGCCTTAGCAAAATTGACTCCTTAGTGCCTTTTCACACCAGGTTTTTAGCAAAACTTCCACTTTTGATGAGCAGACCGATCGGTTTCACATCATACCGATCGGTTCTGATAGCATTTCCCAGACAGAATATAACTTTACACACATTTAAGTCTCATTCAGCATAGTTACAGTACCCCTTGTCCTTACACGCAACCAACAGTCAAGGTGGGTGAGTATATGGCATGTAGTTTGAGTATCCGGGTTGTAACCAAGGTTAATATAAGGCAATGTGGGCTCAAGAACAAGGACCTAAGTCTAAAGGGACAAAAGAGGCTGTTTTGGCCATGTGGAGTTCAATTTTTGTGGGTACCCGGTCCCGCAGGACTTAAGTGCATACCTTCGGAAATTAAATTGAGCTACTAAGTCACACAATGAGACAATGCAAGAGTATGCAAGCTAAGATTTACAATACGTAATTGAGAAGCATTTCGATGCAAAGTTGACTCACATCAAGCATATCAATCAAGCGTGTTCGACTAGTTAATCCAATCTAATCTCTAGATGTCCTACCATAAGAGTTCAAACCAAAGTCACGAAAGTAGAGCAAAGTGCAAGAGCAAAATAGACATTAAGCACATCTCAATTCACAAAACAAGATCAAAAGCAACATGGACAACTGTCCCCCTCCCCAAACCAAATTTAGCAATGTCCTCATTGCGACCACTCAGGGCGGGTCACAAGACAAGTTAAGGGGAAGGGCAAAAAGATATGAAAATATAGAGTTCAAGTTGATACCATGTGGAAACAGAAGGTTAACCTCCCCAAACCAGCTTCAAAGCATATATTTTTTTTGTAGTTGCATGAACATTGGCTTGCAGGGAATCTCCCCAAACCGTCCAGTAGATCCAATTCCTATCTGCAGACTGGCAGTTAAGGTTGTTCACCGATCGGTGGAATCAGCAGTTTGATTGGTGGAGAGCCGTCCACCATCGGTAGCTCTGTTCTGCAGCAGTTCTCCTCAACTGCAAACATATAAGACAGACAAAACAGGAGAACTATAGGAAACGTTCTCTCTCACATCACTCACAAATGTCTCAAAAATCCAAAACAACATGTCCAAAAGTGTCTAACTATTACAACTGAAAATTGTTCCAAAAACAAGTATCAAAATTAATCGGGTTGCCTCCCGACAAGCGCTGGTTTCAGAAACGTCCCGCACGACCTCATTAAGCTCTTGATCATGTGTAAGGGTTATCATCCCCATTAATTACTCTCGGGCTCCAAAATGTACGACTGTCCGGGAGAGGATGATTGGGCCATAGCACACTTGGCAAACCAGCAAGCTTCGGATTCTCGTATACGTTTACTCTTGAGCTGCCGTGCCACCCACCTGGGTCATCAAATCCTGCTCTCAAAGGTGAACAAGTCTCCATGGTGTCTCCAAAGATGTGAGACAGAGACATATCGTTAAAAGTACAAGCTGAATTCATAGCAGAAACACCAACAGGACACAGTAAAGGATCAGGACTGACATTGGGTGGTATTGAATGCTCATAGGGGGTCAAGAAGGGTTGGGGCCGATCGGTAGGGAGGTGAGACCGATCGGTGGGTCCAGGTTCTGGGGTCTTTTGCTCATTTTCAAGGGATTCTGTCCGTATAACTAAAGGTGCACGTGGTTTACTAGAAGATTTGAATACCAGAAGCTCACCACCCACCTTAAAAGTCATGGTCTTCTTAGCCACATCGATTAAAGCCCCCGTAGTGTGTAAAAATGGTCTCCCTAATATGATAGGGATGTTAGCATCCTCGGGTATGTCTAACACTACGAAATCCACAGGAATGAAATACCCTCCAATCCTAACCGGTACGTCCTCAAGTAAACCCAAGGGTCGTGAGGTGGTCCTATCCGCCATTTGTATCGTCATGTTCGAGCTCTTGAGTTGGGTCAAGCCCATCTTCTTAGCTAAGGACAAGGGTAGGACGCTTACACTAGCACCTAGGTCACAAAGAGCATTTTCGACGTTAATGGTGCCTATGACACATGGGATACTAAAGCTACCTGGGTCAGCAAGTTTAGGTGGAGAGTCGCTTTGTCGAGGTGCACTACACCTTTCTGTGAAAGCGACAGTCTCAACCTTGGGGAGTGTCTTCTTACGGTTCAACAGATCTTTGAGAAACTTAGTATACGAGGGTACTTGCAAAACTAAATCTAGAAAAGGAATAGTGATGTCAAGTTTAGTGAGTACCTCTTTGAACTTACCGAATTGTTCCTCATAGGGGGATTTCTTCTTGAGACGACTAGGGAAAGGAAGTTTAATCTTCATCCCAGCTTCTTCTGACTGCTTCCCCTTGCCCAAACCAGCTTCAACATCATTCTCAGCAGCTTTGAAAGGTTCAGACCGATCAGTATAGGGGATGGGACGATCGGTGGGAGTGATATTCTGGCCATTTTCTTCGTTTTTCTGCTTCTCAGACCTCTCAGCATTCTTCCCAGAACTTTCTGCTCTGTCCTCAGCCTCATAGGTGGTCCCACTCCTCAATGTTATGGCATTCACATGATGGACTTGGTCAGGAGACTTGCTAGGCTGAGATGGTAGTTGGCCTTGCTGCCTCTGAGCTTGTGAGGCTGCTAGTTGAGAAATCTGAATCTCCAAGTTCTTAATAGCCCCCGCCTTTTCTTGGTCCATTTTAGCCACTTGAGCAATGAGGTGCTCCTGGCTTTTCTGCATTCCCATCAGCATCATCCTCAAATCGTTCATATCTGTGAATGTAAGAGGCTTGAAGGGTTGAGGTCTGTTTTGTTGCTGGTATGGAACTTGACCGATCGGTTGAGATGGTTGGCCGATCGGTGGATGCTGGTACTGAGGGTTTGGCCTGTTGTACTGCTGGTTGAAGTTCTGCTGCTGATAGTTCTGATAAGCAGCAACTTGTTCTTGGGTTCCAGGGTACCCTAAATTGTCTAGACTGTATTGTTGTTGTAGGGCACTGACCGGTGAAGGTATAGGAATGATCAGTGGAGCTGTGTTTACCTTCAAACTGGCCAACTGTGCCTTCAGATCCTCGATCTGCGAGGCCATGCTCTGCTGGAAATAAGAATCATCCCCTATAGCACCAACTGTGGTACTTGACTGGCCATACTGGATACTATGGCTGGCCATAGTTTCAATGATGTTACGAGCCTCAGCAACCTCCACAGAAGAAAACATCTCGTTAGCTGCTGAATCCAAGGTCCTCCTCGAGTCCGCTGTTAAGGCATTGTAGAATGTCATCGCCATGAACCCTTCACCAAACCCGTGATGTGGGCACTGTTTTTCCAGACCCTTAAACCTCTCCCATGCGTCGTATAGGCTCTCATTTAACCGCTGCCTAAAGCCAGTAATTTGCATCCTGAGGTTGGCTGTCCTCTCCGGAGGGAAGAATTTCCTGTAGAATGCTAGGACAAGGGTGGCCCAAGTGTTTGATGTGGCTGCTGGCACAATTTCCAGCCAGAATGATGCCTTGTCCCTCAGTGAATGTACAAACATCATCCTTCTCAGCTGATCTTGTGTCACCCCTTCGTGGGTGATAAGTTGGCAAAGATCACAAAATCTGTTTATGTGGCGAGCTGGGTCTTCGGATGGTGCACCCCCAAATTGTTCTTTGTGGATGAGGTTGTAGAAGGATGGGTCAATTTTAAAGTTGGTTGCTGTGAGGTTAGGGCTGAAAGTCCCTGTGGGCACCTGTGCAGCAGTAGGCATCCCTTCATCACTAAGTTTAGGCATTGTGGTTCTTGGTGATGTTGGTGGGGTTGATGTAGGTGATATTGTAGGTGATGGTGAAGATGTAGGTGTTATTGTGGGTGTTTGTGTGCTTTCGTTGTCAGCCAGCCTTCGATTTCTACGCAGTAATCTTTCTGGTTCAGGATCGAAGTTCAGCAGGGCAGCAGAATTTCTCCTGCGCATACAAACTTGCAGAAAACAGTCAGAAAATAGACAGACCGATCGGTGGGGGGTATGTACCGATCGGTATAAGGGCAGAATTTCACAGAAGTCACTTAGAACAGAAAAGAAAATCCAAAATTAATCAGAATATTGCCTCCCCGGCAACGGCGCCATTTTGATTACTGGTTTTAGTCGTTATAAATCCGATATCAAACAATAATTTATAAGTCCAAACTAAAACTAGCTAGGGCAGCTAGTGATAAGTCCAGGTCGATCACAGGGAGGCGTGATGTATCTAATCAGTTTAGGTCGATATTCAATTCTGCTAAGGTGACAGGTTTAACAGGTTGAGAGGGGAGTTTAGAAGGTACGAAATTGAAAGCAGTGAATAAATGAAAACAAATATAAAACGAAGTAAATTTATGAAAATCAGATGAAACGAAGACTAGGGCAGAACGGGTTCACTATGGTGTCAAAGGGATAGGTCGAGCCAAGGTCTAAACAGTCTAAAGGGTGAGAAAGTTGCTGGTCCGGCCTCCTAACCACCCCTAGCCACTCTGATTACTTGTCCGGTCTCACAGAGTTCACTATCCTACAGGTCTAATATCCCAATTACTGGTCAGGTCTTAGGGGAAATACACTAAACAGACGATAACCTAGCGTCCTAGGTCAAACAGATGACATTTCAAGCGCGAAATAGGTTCAGATGCATAAACAGTTTAATTGGCCACCCCCTAATCCCAAATCTACCACAGCTAACCCTAACCCTAGCAAGGAAATTAGTTATTCATGGCTACAGAGATCAAACAATGGGCAAAGATGATAAAGAATATGGCATAAGACATGGATAAAAGCGACGAAAACATGAACAAATCAACAAGGACAAAGAAACATAATAGAACTATGAAACGAAATCGAAAGAACCTGAATTCTGGGATAAAAAAAGAACAAGGACCGATCGGTGGCAAACAAAGACCGATCAGTGGCAAGGTCAAAAACAGGCGAAAATGTAAATCTAAACCTAAGTAAAGAAATTAAAGAGAGTTTGAGAAGTTTTCAGATCCGTGACAAGGGATATTGACTGCTCAAAGATGAGATCCCTAATTCCCGACGATTCCCTTCTTTTATATCCTGGAATTAGGTTTACTCAGAAACTGCTGAAAACTGTTTTGGGCCTGGGTGTTTCAGAATTGGCCCAGAATGATCTACTTGGACTGTAGAACGATCGGTCTGTGCTGGAATTGGGTCAGAACGATCGGTTTGTATCTCCCACCGATCGGTCCAACCTCTGTTTGGGCCAGAACGATCGGTTTGTATCTCCCACCGATCGGTCCAACCTCTGTTTGGGCCAGAACGATCGGTTTGTAGCAGCCACCGATCGGTGGTTAATCTTTTTGGGCCTGTTTTGCTTCTCGAGCTTCTTGAATGTGTTGTTTAGTCGGTATAAGGTTGGTTCTTGGTCCTTCATTCCTCGTGCTTTGTCAGAATGCCTTCGAATCACCCATAAAAGGCGTGAAATCTGCAAAATAGACATGAAACATACCAAAGTAGCAAATGAGAGGAATACGACTAGAAAAGAGCTCAAAGGAGCTACCTATGATGCACAAATGGGGTAAATGTGTAGGCAAATGTGCATATGGAATACGCACATCAAATCTCCCCAAACCAAACCTTTACTTGCCCTCAAGTAAAGCAAAAGAGACAAGCATGGATCGAGATCATAGCTCAAGACACATTTACTCAAACTAATGGAACAATGGCTATTACAAATGCAGCAGGAACATACGCGTGAAAGTCGACCTTCAAAACAAGTCTCATCTAGCCTAACAGTCAATGCTCTTCATGAATACTCAAGACCTTGCAATCGAGCTCAAAAATAAAGACTTAACAAGCATTTTCAACAGCACGACTCAAATCAATGAAGTAGCACTCAAGATACTATAAGTTCTCAAGGTATGCGGGCACAAGGCGTAACGGGGCTGAGGTTCAAGGTAGAAGGTGGCTGCGTGCTAACGCGTTTGGGCATGTGTGGCTCAATAGTGACTAGTGGCTGCGTGACCACTTGGACTATTTCTTCAAATGTTACCCATTCACAGCATACATTAACATTATCTCAGCTTCTTGTTCAGCACTTATAGTACTCTGTCACAATTTCTTCGCCTTTGATTAGTTGAGCTTCTTATGACTTCATTTATTCATTTGATTATCAGCGCCTTAGCAAAATTGACTCCTTAGTGTCTTTTCACACCAGATTTTAGGCAGAATTTTGCTCTTTTGAATGCTAGACCGATCGGTCTAGACAGCATACCGATCGTTCTGAAGTTTTCAATTCCCAGACAGAATATAACTTTACACACATTTAAGTCTCATTCAGCATAGTTACAGTACCCCTTGTCCTTACACGCAACCAACAGTCAAGGTGGGTGAGTATATGGCATGTAGTTTGAGTATCCGGGTTGTAACCAAGGTTAATATAAGGCAATGTGGGCTCAAGAACAAGGACCTAAGTCTAAAGGGACAAAAGAGGCTGTTTTGGCTATGTGGAGTTCAATTTTTGTGGGTACCCGGTCCCGTAGGACTTAAGTGCATACCTTCGGAAATTAAATTGAGCTACTAAGTCACACAATGAGACAATGCAAGAGCATGCAAGCTAAGATTTACAATACGTAATTGAGAAGCATTTCGATGCAAAGTTGACTCACATCAAGCATATCAATCAAGCGTGTTCGACTAGTTAATCCAATATAATCTCTAGATGTCCTACCATAAGAGTTCAAACCAAAGTCACGAAAGTAGAGCAAAGTGCAAGAGCAAAATAGACATTAAGCACATCTCAATTCACAAAACAAGACCAAAAGCAACATGGACAACTGTCCCCCTCCCCAAACCAAATTTAGCAATGTCCTCATTGCGACCACTCAGGGCGGGTCACAAGACAAGTCAAGGGGAAGGGCAAAAAGATATGAAAATATAGAGTTCAAGTTGATACCATGTGGAAACAGAAGGTTAACCTCCCCAAACCAGCTTCAAAGCATATATTTTTTTGTAGTTGCATGAACATTGGCTGGCATGGAATCTCCCCAAACCGTCCAGTAGATCCAATTCCTATCTGCAGACTGGCAGTTAAGGTTGTTCACCGATCGGTGGAATCAACAGTTTGATTGGTGGAGAGCCGTCCACCATCGGTAGCTCTGTTCTGCAGCAGTTCTCCTCAACTGCAAACATATAAGACAGACAAAACAGGAGAACTATAGGAAACGTTCTCTCTCACATCACTCACAAATGTCTCAAAAATCCAAAACAACATGTCCAAAAGTGTCTAACTATTACAACTGAAAATTGTTCCAAAAACAAGTATCAAAATTAATCGGGTTGCCTCCCGACAAGCGCTGGTTTCAGAAACGTCCCGCACGACCTCATTAAGCTCTTGATCATGTGTAAGGGTTATCATCCCCATTAATTACTCTCGGGCTCCAAAATGTACGACTGTCCGGGAGAGGATGATTGGGCCATAGCACACTTGGCAAACCAGCAAGCTTCGGATTCTCGTATACGTTTACTCTTGAGCTGCCGTGCCACCCACCTGGGTCATCAAATCCTGCTCTCAAAGGTGAACAAGTCTCCATGGTGTCTCCAAAGATGTGAGACAGAGACATATCGTTAAAAGTACAAGCTGAATTCATAGCAGAAACACCAACATGACACAGTAAAGGATCAGGACTGACATTGGGTGGTATTGAATGCTCATAGGGGGTCAAGAAGGGTTGGGGCCGATCGGTAGGGAGGTGAGACCGATCGGTGGGTCCAGGTTCTGGTGTCTTTTGCTCATTTTCAAGGGGTTCTGTCCTTATAACTAAAGGTGCACGTGGTTTACTAGAAGATTTAAATACCAGAAGCTCACCACCCACCTTAAAAGTCATGGTCTTCTTAGCCACATCGATTAAAGCCCCCGTAGTGTGTAAAAATGGTCTCCCTAATATGATAGGGATGTTAGCATCCTCGGGTATGTCTAACACTACGAAATCCACATGAATGAAATACCCTTCAATCCTAACCGGTACGTCCTCAAGTAAACCCAAGGGTCGTGAGGTGGTCCTATCCGCCATTTGTATCGTCATGTTCGAGCTCTTGAGTTGGGTCAAGCCCATCTTCTTAGCTAAGAACAAGGGTAGGACGCTTACACTATCACCTAGGTCACAAAGAGCATTTTCGACGTTAATGGTGCCTATGACACATGGGATACTAAAGCTACCTGGGTCAGCAAGTTTAGGTGGAGAGTCGCTTTGTCGAGGTGCACTACACCTTTCTGTGAAAGCGACAGTCCCAACCTTGGGGAGTGTCTTCTTACGGTTCAACAAATCTTTGAGAAACTTAGTATATGAGGGTACTTGCAAAACTAAATCTAGAAAAGGAATAGTGATGTCAAGTTTAGTAAGTACCTCTTTGAACTTACCGAATTGTTCCTCGTAGGGGGATTTCTTCTTAAGACGACCAGGGAAGGGAAGCTTAATCTTCATCCTAGCTTCTTCTGCCTGCTTCCCTTTCCCCAAACCAGCTTCATCATCATTCCCAGAAGCTTTGAAAAGTTCAGACCGATCGGTATAGGGGATGGGACGATCGGTGGGAGTGATATTCTGGCCATTTTCTTCGTTTTTCTGCTTCATCAGACCTCTCAACATTCTTCTTAGAACTTACTGCTCTGTCCTCAGCCTCATAGGTGGTCCCACTCCTCAATGTTATGGCATTCACATGGTGGACATGATCGGTGGTTTTGCTAGGCTGAGATGGGAGGTGGCCTTGCTGCCTTTGAGCTTGTGAGGCCGCTAGTTGAGCTATCTGAATCTCCAAGTTCTTAATAGCCCCCGCCTTTTCTTGGTCCATTTTAGCCACTTGAGCAATGAGGTGCTCCTGGCTTTTCTGCATTCCCATCAGCATCATCCTCAAATCGTTCATATCTGTGAATGTAGGAGGCTTGAAAGGTTGAGGTCTGTTTTGTTGCTGGTATGGAACTTGACCGATCGGTTGAGATGGTTGGCCGATCGGTGGATGCTGGTACTGAGGGTTTGGCCTGTTGTACTGCTGGTTGAAGTTCTGCTGCTGATAGTTCTGATAAGCAGCAACTTGTTCTTGGGTTCCAGGGTACCCTAAATTGTCCAGACTGTATTGTTGTTGTAGGGCACTGACCAGTGAAGGTATAGGGCCGATCGGTGGAGCAATCGTCGGGGCTGTGTTGACCTTCAAACTGGCCAACTGGGCTTTAAGATCCTCGATTTGGGCTGTCATACTCTGTTGGAAATTACCTTCAGTGCCTATAGCAGCCAAAGTAGTGGAAGATTGGCCATATTGGATACTATGGCTAGGGCTGAGCAAAAATATACGATACGGTTTTATTATACGTATCCGATACGCTATACGAATTTTATTATACGGATTTCCGTATATCCGATACGAATTTCCGTATATCCGATACGGTTATTAAAAAACCGTATCGGATACGGATCGGTATAATTTAAAACCGGATATACGGTATCCGATACGGTTTTTGTAAAAAAAAAAAAAAAAAAAAAAAAAAATACACAAAACAGACTCTTTCACTAAACGACTAAAATGACTAAAACCAACCCTAAAATCAACTCTTTCACATTTCTTTCTTTCCACCAGCAGCATTCAGTCATTCACATATTCATTCTTTCCCCAAAATTCCAAAACCCTAGATCTAACCCAAATCATTCATCCATTCACCGTACCACAAGCTCTCAGACCGTCGGAGCTCCGGCAACATCTCAGCAACAACAACGACGTCTATTAAAGGGGTTCGTCCTTTTTCTTCATCTTCATTTCAGTTTTCATTGTCGTTCTCCTTTTTTTATTGTTCTTAATTTATTGTATGATTTATTGTTGTTTTCTTCTTCTTAATCTAAAGTCGTCACCTTAATGTTGTTTTTATTTTGTTAATTTTGAAAAATATGAAGGAATGTTATGTGGGGGGGACGGAGTTTCGAGACGGAGTTTTCGATACGGAGTTTTCGAACACATTCTTGTTGTTATTTGATACAGAGGCTGAATATTGATGTAATTTGATGGAATTTGTAATATTTTGGAGGATGTAACACTTTTGATGGAATTTGTAATATTTTGGAGGATGTAATTTATATTAACTTATCTCGTACTTGTAATTGAATTTCTTTCGTAAATTCGATGTTATGTTTGTAAGATACTATCATATTAGAACTTGGAAAATTTGGGAGGTCAATGGAAAACAGAACAAAAAAATGGAAAATGAAGCGAAAAGCAAAAACCGTATACCGGATATACGGAAACCGGATATCCGGAAAAACCGGATATCCGGAAACCGTATATCCGGAAAATCCGTATCGGATACGTATACCAAAATTAGTGATTTTAAAAACCGGATATCCGATACGGTTTTGAAAACCGTATCGGATATCCGGTTTTGCTCACCCCTAACTATTTCTGCCATAGTCTCTATCAACTCACGAGCCTCAGCTACTTCCACGTTAGAGAACATCCCATTTGCCGCGGAATCCAATATCCTCCTTGAGTCCGGCATTAGAGCGTTGTAAAATGTCATGGCCATGAACCCTTCTCCAAACCCATGATGTGGGCATTGCTTCTCCAGGGTTTTGAACCTCTCCCAAGCATCGTAGAGATTCTCATTGAGGCGCTGTCTAAACCCGGTGATTTGCATCCTTAGGTTGGCCGTCCTCTCCGGCGGGAAAAACTTCCTGTAGAAAGCAAGGACTAGGGTGGCCCATGTATTGCTAGTTGCGACCGGCAAGGTTTCCAGCCAAGATGATGCTTTGTCCCTCAATGAATGAGCGAACATCATCCTCCGGAGTTGATCTTGTGTCACCCCTTCGTGGGTGATCAATTGGCAAAGGTCACAAAATCGGTTGATGTGGCGCGCCGGGTCTTCGGATAGCGCACCACCAAATTGTTCTTTGTGGATGAGGTTGTAGAAGGATGGGTCAATTTTAAAGTTTGTGGCTGTGAGGTTCGGTTTGAGAGTCCCTGTAGGAACTTGCTCAGCCGAGGGCACGGCTTCGTCAGCTAGTCTAGGCATGGTTTTTCTTGGTGATGTGGGTGGGGTTGATGTTGGTGAAATTGTAGGTGATGGTGAGGATGTAGGTGTTATTGTGGGTGTTTGTGTGCTTTCGTTGTCAGCCAGCCTTCGATTTCTGCGCAGTAATCTTTCTGGTTCAGGATCGAAGTTCAGCAGGGCAGCAGAGTTTCTCCTGCGCATAAACACTGGCAAGACAAATCAGAAAACAAGGCAAAACCGATCGGTGGGGGGTATGTACCGATCGGTATAAGGGCAAAATTTCACAGAAGTCAATTCGAACAGAAAAGAAACACCAAATTAATCAGAAAATCGCCTCCCCGGCAACGGCGCCATTTTGATAGGCGAGATTTATGTCGTTATAAATCCGATATCAAACAATAATTTATAGGTCCAAACTAAAACTAACTAGGGCAGCTAGTGATAAGTCCGGGTCGATCACAGGGAGGCGGTCGATCTAATCAAATCTAGGGTCAAGTTCAGTTCTGCCAAGTAACAGGTTTTAATAGTTTGAGAGGTTGAGAAAGAGGGATAACAAACAAAAGCAATAATCAAAATGCAATATAAAGGGTACGAAAATCAGATGAAGGAAAAACTAGGGCAGAAACGGGATCACTATGTATCAACGGGATAGGTCAGCCAAGGTCTAAACAGCCTAAAGGGTCAGAAAGTTGCTTGTCCGGCCTCCTAACCACCCCTAGCGACTCTGATAACTGGTCCGGTCTCACAGAAATCACTATCCTATGTGTCCACCGATCGGTGAAGGGCTTCCCACGATCGGTGTCAGGTCTATTTTCCCAATCACTTGGCCAGTCTCAGGGGAAATACACTAAACAAATGATAACCTAGCGTCCTAGGTCAGTCAAACGACAATTAAATCAAACATAGGTTCAGATGCATAAACGGTTTAATTGGAACCCCCAAATCCCGGATCCACAATAGTTCACCCTAGCCCTAGCATGCAGATTAGCTACTCATGGTGATAGATATTAAGCAAAACAAGAAGACACAGGATGGTATGGCAAGATTCATGGTCGAGAAACGTACAAACATGAACGAAAATGACAGAAAACGAAATAAAACTGAATCAGAACCTGAATTAGGGCAAAAACAAGGAGGATGCCGATCGGTATAAGGCTATGCCGATCGGTATAGTGTTGTAAATGATCGAAAATGAAAACGAAATTACTTCTAAATGAAATGGAATTACATAAATGAAAAATGGGAAATTGCTTTAGATCCGTGACAAGGGATCTGTGCTGCGGTGGTGAGATCCCCTCTCGAGATCCGCTGCTTCTCCCACTTATAACCCTCCTTTAGGTCTAGGGTTAGGTTTTTGGCCTCCAGAATTGAGTCTTGGGCCTGTAGCTGAAGCTGGGCTTGCGTATTGGATCGGTCCATGTTGGACCTTAGAGTCTTGAGCTCAATCTTGGATCTTTGGTGAAGGCACCGATCGGCATAAGTGATGGGCCGATCGGCATCATGCTAATTGGACTCATCTTTTGGTCTTGGTTGCTCCATCCGATCGGCATTGGTGCTTCACCGATCGTTCTTGGGTCTTGAGGGTGTCCAATGATCATGCTAACACTTCCACCGATCGGTCTAAGCACCTTACCGATCGTTCTTGGTGTTACAACCCCACCACCGATCGGTGAAGAGTATAAACCGATCGTCAAAGGCAGGAGGTCGATCGGTGAGAATTCCTGCACAGCGCACTGAACTTCAAACGCCCGCCATTTCTTCGTTACTTGGTCAAATGAGGCGTTTTTGGTTGCGTTTCGAAGATAAGAAGAAGATATTTCCGTGGCAACTTGAATCGCCTCGTTCCAATGTCTAGAACTCAAGATATGGCCTCTCAAAGATGACCCTAGTGGAGGAGGGTCTCAAATCATAATCTTGATTTGTTTGAGCTCGATGTTGCTTCTTCATTATAGCTGGCCCAATCGGTATGACATGTATTTGAGCCTTGTTTTACTTCCTTTTCATCCAGAATCGATTGCGTGAGTTGGTGAAAGGTTGGTTCTTGATCCTTTATTCCTCGTGTTTAGCCAAAATGCTTTCAAATCACCCATAAAGGGCGTGAACTCTGCAAAATAGACATGAAACATACCAAAGTAGCAAACGAGAGGAATACGACTAGAAAAGAGCTCAAAGGAGCTACCTATGATGCACAAATGGGGTAAATGTGTAGGCAAATGTGCATATGGAATACGCACATCAACTTTAACTAAAATACATTAATTAATATATATTTGAATAGATAACACTTCTTAGTGGTACATTATCTATAATTATTGTTAAAAGATACTACGTATAACTTACGGTACATAGGACACTGCTTCACCAATTTATTTTGTTAGTTAATCAAGTGTTTAATGTTAGTTAGAATCCTTCTTACTTCATGGTATAACTAATTGTATATATACGGAGTATGTTTAAGGCTCTCACAACTACTGTATTGTTTCTTTGCTCAATTTACTTCTCACGTTAAATTTACATGTGTTATATTGATGTTTGTTGCTTTTAGTCGTAATTGCTTATGGTCTAATTTACATTTGTTTTTAACTGCATGTGCAACGTCTAATAGAATTGAATTTGTTATTTTCGCAGATGTAATACAGAGTATATAATTCAATTCATAGCCTGTAAGATTTCATAAATTGTAAGTCTTTTTAGTGATTTTGTTACATCCGTCTCATTTGTTTATCTTTCTTATCTTTTATAAATAATATTCGACAACTCTTCTATAAGACAGTTTTATAACATAAGACGAGCCCAATATAAGAAACTAGCCCAAAAACAAGGTTTACAATCATAACATAATTTATAAACAATACTCCGTACAACCTACGTGAGCTTATGTTCATGTTTATGTTTCATGACTAATCAATATATCTATCTATCTATATAATTGAAGAAAGATTTTTTCGAGCGATTACATAGAGTCCAACTTTACAAAACACTTTTAATTTAAGAAATTATTTAAATAAGCTTTTACAAAACACTTTTACTTTAAGATTTTATTTAAATAAGCAACAAGAATGAATTATTATCTAAATGTGAATTCTTATCTTAAATGTCTACAAGATACAATCTCATGCAAATATTACTAATTTTCTTTTACGTTTAAGTATTTCTTTCCAAGAGGTATATAACTTTATTAGAATTTGAAACCATCTTAACTATTACGTTCATAATGTATTGTAAATATAGTGGATTTTGTGTTAAATCAAATACAATTTTCGATTTTTCGTCTCGCGAACTACTTCAAACTATAATACGGAGTATAGTTCTATCTCTTCTCAAAAGATTAAGATTGTTATAGTGAAACTTATTGTGTGGATGTCCATAAGTCATAAGTATTATGCATGTCTTTAAATGTAGGATATTTTTAGACTTGTCCTTCTACTTTCCAAGGACATAACTCTCATTTTTCTTAAAAATTACTTTTATTTTCATAAAAATTACAGTAAATTTTATTTTTAGTCTTAAAACTTCAAAAGTTTATTTTTATAAGTTAATGGTTATAGGATATGAAAAAGATATTAACGTAGACTCGTGCATCGCACGGGCATGAAATCTAGTATATGTATAAAAGAGGCTTTTTTCAAGGCACGTGGGAGACTCCACCTTTATAAGAACTCTTTCAATAATTGTTTCCAATAAAAAATAAAAAATAAAAAATATTTTAATACAAGATTTGTAACTCTTTTTGGAAACTGTTCTTTTTGGAAACTGAACTATAATATCACGTTGAAATTGGACTATACTAAAAAATAATATTTCAATAACCATATGATATCACATTAACTTCTTAAAAACAATAATTTAATACAAAAAATAAAATTAGATAATTTTGTTATTATATTCCTATTCCTAGAACCTATGATATCATGTATCTTTTTAATATAAAAATTAATTATTTTTTTTGGAAAATATTATACTCTCCAAGTTTTGTAAGAAAATCAAATCATATTATTAGTTTTAACTTGCTTAAAATTCTTATTGTTAGATACTATTAATTAATTATTAATATATATATATATATAGATAGATAGGTTCTTATGAGTCTACCATTTTTTTTGAGTCCATGAGTCCTCATCGTAGCCATTGGATGAGAGAGATGGATGGATGAGATTGTAGAGACAAAAACACACTTAACACTAATCAATAACGTATGCATTAATTAATTAACTTTCTCTCTCTAGCCTTTAGTTAATCACTTTTGAGTTTCTGAGATTTATGAGTGTAACTTCAGCCCCTTTTTGTGTAACTTCAAACTAAAGTATGATTTCGACTATATAAATTTGAATTTATGAAACTTCAAGACAAGTTTATGTGATTTTAGACTTTTTATGAGTGTAACTTCAGTCATTATGAGTGTAACTCCAACCGTTATTTATGAAACTTCAAACTAAAATGTGATTTCGACTATATAAATTTGAATGTATGAAACTTCAAGACAAGTTTATATGATTTTAGCCTTTTTAGGAGTATAACTTTAGTCATTACGAGTGTCACTTCAACCATTATTTTTGTAACTTCAAACTAAAATTTGATTTCGACTACATAAATTTGAATTTATGAAACTTCAAGACAAGTTTATATGATTTTAACCTTTTTAGGATTGTAACTTCAGTCATTACGAGTGTCACTTCAACCATTATTTTTGTAACTTCAAACTAAAATTTGATTTCGACTACATAAATTTGAATTTATGAAATTTCAAGACAAGTTTATGTGATTTTAGCATTTTTATGAATATAACTTCAGTCATTACGAGTTTAACTTCAGCCCTTATTTGTGTCACTTTCAACCAAATTGTGATTTCGACTACATAAATTTAAAGTTATGTAACTTTAAGACAAATTTATGTGAGTTTACCCTTTTATAAGTGTAACTTCAGTCATTACGAATGTAACTTCAAGCCTTATATGTGTAACTTTAACCCAAAATACAATTAAATTTTAGCATTTTTATAAGTGTAACATTTTACTTTATTAGTGAAACTTCAATTATTATTTGTGTATCTTTAGTCATTTATAGTGTAATTTTATGCATTAGTCTTTTCTAGTGTAACTTCAGTCCAAACTAGTCAAATTTCAGTCCAAATCTCTGTAATTTCAGTCCAAATCTATGTAACTTCTGTCTAAACCTGTGTAACTTCAGTCCAAACCTAGTAACTTAAATTATATAACTTTAGTCTAAAATAGTGTAACTTTAGATCTAGAAATAAAAACACCATAAAAAAATAAAAAAACGAAATCTAAAATAAATAAATAAAAACATAACAAATTAAAAAAAAACATAAAACATATAAAATAATGTGTAACTTCAACAAAAAAAACTATGTAACTTCAATCATTATATGGGTAACTTCAGTCATTATATGGGTAACTTTAGTGACTAAAAGTGTAACTTCAGTCATTATATGTGAAACTTCAGTAAAACAACACCACTAACCACAAAATAATGTGTGTTACTTTAATAATACCAAGTGTAACTTTAAGGTCATTTTGTGTTACTTTAATAAATAATATGTGTTACTTTGATATATGTGACTTTAATAAATAAGACATGTAACTTTAATAGAGAATTTGTGTTACTTTAATATACAATATGTGTAGCTTTAATAGAGAATTTGTGTTACTTTAATATACAATATGTGTGACTTTAATAAATAATATGTGATATTTTAATAGACGTCATTAAAGTTTGAACCACCTTTTCAGATCTAAAAAATACAAAGAAAAACAGCAAAAAAAAAAACAAAACAAAAAACTGAAGAAGAAAAAGAAAAGGAAAAAGGAAAAAAAGAGAAATGAGAACACCACCAAAACCATGAGAACACCACCAAAACCATACCATTTTTCAGATTTGAAAAAAAAAAAAGAAAAGAAAAGAAAAGGAAGATGTGGCGGAAGGAGGAGGTCTGGTGGAGGCGCGTGTGGTGGAGGCGGTCTGGTGGAGGCGGCGGAGGCAGGGAGGGAGAGGAGGCGGTGGAAGGTGGAGGCAGGGAGGGAGACGAGGAGGGAGGGCGGAAGACGGCTACACCGGCTGGTGTCGGTGGAAGGTGGAGACACGGCGGAAGAGGGCGGAAGACGGAACGGAGAGGAGCAAGTGGCTGGTGGTGGCGGCGGGGATAGTGGATGGCGGCGGAGGAGGTGGATGAAGGGGTTATTTTTTTTAGATCTAGGGTTTGTTTTTTGGTGGTTTGTTTGAATTTAGAGAGAAGTAGGAGGGTTTTTTTTTAAGATAAGGAGGAGTGTTTTTTAGAGAGAAGGAGAAGTGTTTATTATGAATGAATTGTGTGATGGGTGGGTTAGGATAATGGATGTATTAGTGGTTTAATTAATATGGATGAGAGAGAAGTGGCTAAACACCTTCTTAATGACAAATTTTTTCTTTCAATCTTAGCCATCCATCTCCAAAATCCAATGGCTTACAAGAGGACTCATGGACTCACTCTTTTGGGATGGACTCTCTTGATCCTTTCTCTCTCTCTCTCTCTCTCTATATATATATATATATATATATATATATATATATATAGGGGCGGGATCCCGTGCGAACTAAAGTACGGTGCGAACCGTACAAACTATCTCGGATACACACATCAACACTGCTAGATACATGTAGTAATACTACTGGATACACTTATTGTACATGTATCCACTAGTATTCCTAAATGTATCTGGAATAATTATAAGTGTATCTAGCCTCATGTTACATGTATCTACCAACAATGACTGACATAACAGCCACCACCGCGGTCGTCCCCACCACCACCATCACCACCACCACGGACGATGAAACCACCACCATCACCACCGCCGACGCCACCACCACATCCACAAGCTAATGACTAACGTCACCACCGCCACAATTTAACGACCCAAATAACGCACCTGATGACGTCGGCGTCGAGTGCTCTCACCACAACCACCATTCAAATTCAACCCCCAAATTCAAGTCCTCTCCCCTTAGCCATGTAGCACCGTTAAAATGGTGGACTGAAGAGCCCACGACGGCTGTTACGGTGAAAATTAGGGATTTCGACGAGGAGCGAAGACGAGCACAAGGGTAAAGTACATGGTGAGGAAATTACTTCGCCGGAGGATTAAGATAAAAGGATGAATGTGGTCAGATATGTTCGTGGTCGTCGGATTAGTCGCCGACGTCGAGAGATGGTTCATCGATTTTCCGGTGAGCATCTGTTGAACTCTGCGACGGTAAGTTGGTGCCGCAAATAGCTTCCATCGACGGGGTACCAGGAGGCAAAAGGAAGGATGCGTCGCCGGCCGGTATTGTTGGGTAGTTTGACGGTAGCGGTTGCGGCGGTGAGGCGCCTGTGTGATGGCGTCGGTAGTGTAACTGGTGTGATGGATGAAACTTAGAGTTTGGTTTGGGGCTTGGATGCTTTTGGGCTTTTATTAGAGAGTAGTTGTGTTTGGGCTTAGATGCAAAATGAGCCTATTAGTAACAGTTCGTACAGTTCGCATTGAACTATAAGTTCGCACAGGATCCTAATTCTATATATATATATATATATATAGAATATATATATATATATATATAAATTATAATATTAGATATAATATATATATATATATATATATATAGATATATATATATAGTGAGCATCCAGTGAGTCTAAGTCCTTAGATGAGTACGGTCCTATCAATAGGAACCATTGGATCAACAAGATCCAACTGTTGTGATGAAGCCACGTGGACAAATTCTTCCAGAAATCAAAGGACATCATAATAAAAGGAGAGCATTGATAGAAACTTCCCACATAATCACACTTTTTTTCTCTCTCTAAAACCGTCGCTCTCTCTCCTCAGTGAAAAAACTGACTTCATTGATTATTCAACCAGAAATCAAAGCGCGCATCAATTATTACGCAGTAAATATTCAAAAAAAATCTCAACTGAATTTTTTTACAAAACAACTACAATAATCAAGTGAATGTTTCATTAAAATGAAGTTAGTATCATCAGTAAATCTAGTCGAGTTCTTCAGAAATTTTCGAACAACATCCAATTTCTCAAATAATGAAGAGGTATCAATCGCTCTCTTTTTTTGTTAATACTTTTCCAAATTTTAGTTTTAAAGCATATTGTTGTTGTAGTTGTTGTCGTTTTTTTATTATTTCCATTGATTCGAAGAAATTTTTAATTGATTTAGGGTTAATATTTTGCATGTTGTTGTTGTTCAAAAGTATTATGTTTAATTTGAATATTTCTGTTGTTGATGTTCAATTATTAATTGATGAAATCAATTCTCGTTTTTGTTTTCTTAGAAATCGAGAAATTATATTTTTCTAGGTTTTACCTAAAAATTAAGTTTAATGATTTGTAGTAACTACTTACTTAATGTTTGATTTTGTGTTGCGTACTATTGATTTCCGTGTTCTTCGTGTTTACAGATTTTAGGCAAAAACATGTTGTTACTAATAATAAATAAGAAACTGAGTATTTTCTACAACTTTTTTAGCATCATAGTTTTCAAAGAGTAGCAATGTTACTGTAAACAGAGTAACAAATTTTCTGCAACAAAAGAGAGTAACTATGTTACAATAACGATGGTACTATAACGGTGTTACTCTTATTCTTTTTCATTGAAGTTTTGACTGGTATAGTGTATATATTTCATCCGCGAAATAGTATTCGACGATGCTGTTACTGTTATACTGTAGCTATTACTGTTATGCTGTTACTAATCGTATGATGTTGGTTTTAAAAAAACATTGTCAGGAAAGGAGACTTGCTGGAGGAATCAGCTATTCCAAAGAAGACCAAGAAGTCACCATCAGATAACACACCAACCAAGAAGGCACAGACAGAGAAAATGCCAAAGGCAACAACAGAGAAGCCGGTGATAGAGCCTAAGGAGGCTCCTACAAAGAAGGCACCTTCTGAAAAGGCATCTAAGGCACCTAAGGCAACACAAACACCTACAAAGAAGGTGTTGCCTACAGAAAAGGTTCAGACAAAGAAGGCATCTAAGCCACCGGCAAAAGAAACCAAGAAGGCAGTAAAGGCTTCAACACACCAAACTAATAATGCACAAGAAACAGGAGAAAAAAAGGTTCGCAAGCCTCTGAAGGAAAAGGCACTGAAAGTGCCAGCAGAAAAGGCACCAAAGGAGCCTGTGCCAAAGCTGTCAGCAGAAAAATTGCATATGTTGCCTAAACCAACAAAGGCTTCAACTGACAAGGAAGCAATTGGCAAAACAGCAAAGCTGCCATCAAATGTTACTGTAACAAAATAAGTCACACTCTTGAAAACAGCTGCAAAGAAGATGCCCACCGAAAAAACACCAATAAAAAAAACTGAAAAGAGAAAAAGTGACCAACAGCAGACCAAAAAGGCATTGAAGACTCCTCCGAAGACACCGGAGAAAAAGGTGGTAACCACACCAGTGAAGAAGGTTGAACCGAGTAAGGTGGTGTCAGCGAAGAAGATGCCAGCGCCAAAGAAGACAATATCAAAACCAGCTGAAAAGGAAACAACTGAGGTAAAGAAGGCAGTGCCAAAAGGAGGCAAGAAGGTTACTACTGCAAAGCCAATACCAACAAAGGTCCTGTCAAAAAAGAAGGTAACAGAGACAAAGAAAAAAAAACGTCAGCAGCAAAAAAAGAGACCCAGAAATAAGGTAACGATATCGAACAATGAAACAGATGAGGATTATGAGGAGTCTGATGAGTCAGGCAGTGAATCTAAAATGACAATTAAGAAGGCGAAGACAGAAAAAGGTTTGATGCTGGTGAAGTCTGTGAAGGAAATTAAAGCAGAAGAAGAAGTTATCTCCAAAAAGTATGTAACTATGTTAAACCAACGTTGAATATATTGCCCTGCAAAAATTGTCACAAAGTATCTCTTTTACCGTAACTGTGTTACTGTTTTGTTCCAACATGTTTAGACTAGCGTGAAATATATTGTTAAAAATATTATGTTTAAAGTATCAATGTCCCTGTAACGTTGGGACAGTAACCTTGTGACAGTAACCTTGTGACAGTATCAATGTCCCTGTAGCGTGAAACATTGTTATTTTAATCTTATATGGTGCTAATATAGAATTTTTATGACAGGTCGGATAAATACATAACAGATGCAGGGCTCAGTCATTAGTCGATGTTATGGCAAAGCTATCTGGACAACAAAAGAGGGCTAATCGAGAAATTGGGTTTGGGAGACTATTGCATATGGAGATAACAGTAGTGCCGAAAGGCCTAATTGACCTCCTTATTGAGGCTTTTGATGATGAAAGCTACAAAGTCAAAGTTTCTGATACAAAGGAGTTTATCCTCTCACACTTTGACGTGTACGACATGTTTAAACTTCCGATTGAGGGTAATGATGTAGAGCTGACCACGACTGGTCGCTCGGCGTTGACTGAGGATACTCTTTTAAAACAGAAACGGAGAAAGAAGTTCAACATCAATGGTAATGAGAACATACCACTTAATATGGTCTCAAAGTGGTTTACAGATAATAAGGGTGCTTGTGGTGATGAGTTCAAGCAGGTGTTTGTTCTGTATGCACTATCTACATTTTTATCACCGACCCCAAAATATTCTGTTGATTTCAAGTTGTTGAAGGCGGTGGAAGATGTTAAGAAGATCAAACAATATAATTGGTCCAAGTATGTCATGGAAAAGTTAGCTGAGGGTATTCGAACGTTGAAGAAGGGAGGGAAAAATCTATGTGGGTGTATCGTAGTGCTCATTATTGCCTACCTTCACCGGTTTGAGTTCAATGGTGAAATCCAGCCTACCGAGTTACCTCTGATCAAACACTGGTCAAATACAAAGCTTTTAAAAAGAGTGAACGAAGAGGCAAGGCTCGGTTATCTAGGGGACGGTGACATGACAGAAACAGACTACCCAATCTGTGAACACTCTGGATTGCCTTTTGAAGGTATAAATAAGCCTATTTACTGATACTGGTGTCACAGTTACTAATACTATTACAGTAACATTATTACAGTAATGTTATTACTGTATCTTTGAATCAACATTAATATGTTACTGAATTTCGAAAATGCAGATCCTGAGCAGTGTGAGGAGGACAAAGTTGAGGTTTTTTGTCATAAAGATGATGAGGGAAGGGATTGCATATTGATGGAGAAGTTTCCTGGCATTGAAACAGATGACAAGTTGAAGCAAAAAGCTCTTGATAAGAGTGGTTTTCGTAATTAATTTCTGTAACCTTGTTATTATATTTGAATTTGATTTCTAATTTTTTTTCCTGTTGTGTATCTGCTTAGGATACACATTTGATGCTGCTTATGATTAAAAGGGATTCAGACCTCGTTCACCAGTCATTTCTTCAACGATTGGCAGTGTTCGAAACAAAGAAGGCTGGGAAGTCAGTGATAAAGCCTATCTACCGTAGTTATACAAATGACGTGGTCAGAAAGGCTGAAGCATTGAAGAGGAGAGCCAATGACTTTCCAGTATTTACAAGTTCAAAAAGCAGTAAAAAGTTGAAAGCATTTCCAAGCCCGAAAGTTCGGAAAACTACTGCTGTTGGAGACTCGGAAAGGTCCAACTCCATTGTTTCTGAGGTCTTAGAAGATTTAAAAAGCAAGAAATATCATCATTTTGCAGTGGAGGATGAAATCAAAGATGATGACAATGCCGAGGACAAGACTGATGAAAGTACAGAAGATGAGGGGGATGGCGAGGAAGACAATGATGACAATGATGATGTTGACGAAGATGACGTTGATAAACATGAGGGTTATGCAAAAGAGGTTGACAAAAATGAGATGAGTGAAGGGGATTCTGATGAAGAGGCTGATGAAGACGAGGCTGATGAAGAGGCTGATGAAGACGAGACTAGTGAAGAGGCTAATGAAGACGGGGCTAATTGTAGAGTCTATTGATCGAATACGAAAGAGGGGGGGGGGGTGAATTGAGTATTAAAAACTAGCCCCACTTTTTCGATTTATATGATATGTAATTAATTATTTGATCTTATGAATTAAAATCAACTAATTAATTAATCAAAGTAAGCGCGAATAACGAAATAACGAAAAGTAAAGAGATAAGAGAGAGGCACACTATTTTTGAAGTGGTTCAGTTTCACACGTTGAAACCTACGTCCACTATTCTCGATTAATAATTTTTAGTACCTTTCTACGGATTACAAAAATTACCAACCCACTCGTATAATCAACACTATGATTATAACTCAAGGTGAGTATCGCTAAATACTCTATACTATCTTACGCTAATAAGAAAGTACAATATAACTCACACAGATTCCCGTTAAAGAATTGTAAGCTTATAATGATGTACTATTATCCAATAACGTATTTCACTCAAGCGATTGATAATAATTGATGCACGACTCTTTTAAAAACAAACTCTAAAAATAATAAATATTTGCTCAAAGGTTTGCTTTAAAACGATTTTGGAAAATCAATACAAATAATAGATGTGCCGTGTGAATTCGTGTATGTCGTGTAAATTGCAAGAGTAGTATGTGAATGAGTATTTATAGAAGAAGAATCATAGTAGATCTAAAACCCTAGTATAATATTTAATAAAGATACTTATCTTATCATAAAATAATATTTGCTTATCTTTTTAGAAATATCTTTATCTCAAAATATTATTTGGTTTATCTTATAGAAATATATTTATCTTGATATCTCAAAATATTGTTGTAAAGATATAGTAGAATCCTAGATTAGGTAAACTAAGGAAACAACCTAGGTTGGCCGAAATCCTCTAGCTCACGAAACCCTAGGAGGCACGCAACCCTAGGTGGCACAATACTAGGTTTCACGAAACCCTAGATGGCTCAAACACTAGGTGGGCTAATTAGGTTAACAACAAATTGAGATAGAATATATTAGAAACCCTAGGTAGCATGACAACCCATAAGTTGTATTACTAACCAATAGAATCTCATAAATATATTCTCTATTAAAATAATTGATAAATATAAAAATAAAACTCTTTCACTTTTGAAAACATTTCAAAACATTTTATTTCCAAAATCATGCATCAATATTTTATCATCCAAAATCATAGGCTAAAGCTATAACTTTTGAACATAAAATCTCTCGAATGGAATAGTTACCGAATGACGACCTATACTATCTAATCTTCACAAAGATCTTCAGTATACGGATCATCTCTTCATCTTGATCACAAAGACCCTCCATCTCGAGTCTTGTGTAGATTTATGTAGATCTTGTTTGAAGCGATTTTCCTTAAAGTTATGCCTGGTTAGCTATAACTTCCAAGTTCACTTCCAAAGTTATTCCTGAAGTTGGTATAACTTTGTCTCACAGACTTTATCAAAGTTATGTCTAACTTTGATCTTTCTTCTCATAATTGTTGCTAGCTATAATAAGACTAAAGCACACAATTACACGCATATGATATATCGAGTAAAACATATTATTACGTAAACACATGTCATTATCAAAACTATCAAATTGGTCCAACAAATTCCCCCTTTTTGATGATGACAAGTCTCATATGATTTTCTCTTAACAAAGTGACTAAGTATAGTTCCCCCTCAACAAAGCACTCCAAAGTTATAGCAACTTTGATCGCAAGAACAAAACAACTTAGCCAAAGTTATAGCTTGAGAGAATTTAAGAGATAACGAGTCTTGACAAGGAGCAAGCTTAAGCAAAGACTCAAATCATATCATTTCTTCCCCCTCTTGGCATCATTGAAAAGACAAGAACAAAGACATGAAACGACTAGAATAACACATGTCAAGGCAAGAAATAGATATGCAAAATACGCAATATAAGACGATATATATCAAGCAAAATAAAGTGCAAATGTTGATTAAACTACAAACCACAAAATATATTGTTAGTTGCCATTGGGCCGAATAGACAATGTCAAAATAAGCCAAATGGGCCGAATAGGATTAGTAGTTTAAGAGTTAAAACAACCAAGGATAGAAAAATCAAGGCATTTTGGGTTGACGGATTTTGTTAGGATCGACATAACCGGGCCTAGTGCGGTACTCAAGAGTGGAAAGACGGTCAAGGCAATTAGACACATGAGAAGCTTGAGCGGTGAGGCAAACATCAAAGTTCCGGACTTTTAGCGAAAGAGCCTCCGTCGCATCGTATATAGTACGCATTCCCTCACGCATCTCCGTCCCGCTCTTAACCAACGACCCGCCTTGGCTCACCAAGAAAGTCATCCTATCCCTTTGCCTATACGCCTCTTGCTTACAATCAATAATATTTCGTTCCAACTTAGCAAGGCGATCATCCACACCATCCATCCATGTCCTCATCTCATGACTCACACCCGACCCACCTTGGTCACGGGTTGAGCCCAAAGAACCCATGCCCACGGCTTGAACAACCGTGTCCAAAACCGTCTCAATTTTCTTATCCTGCGCATCCAAGCGCTCCATAATACTACCAATGAACATATCCAATTTGGATTCAATCACAGAAAAATCAGCCCCACCCGAAGACAATCCAACCGAACCTCCTTTGACCAAAAATAACAACTCCGGACCATTAGCATCAAGCTTCATAAATTTCAAGAACGTATCACACATCTCATCCTTTACCGCGACCCCATAATTTTGCACATTAACAACTCCCTTTGACTCAAAAAGCCGAGACAGCCACATGCCATACGGCAAGTCAAGAGTAGAGTAAAATTTGTCTTCGGTCACCGAGAAAGCGGTTTGTGAAATACGATTAAAAACAAGAGAAGGTAAATTAACCCGATTGCCCTCCAACCAATGCTTAACGACTAACATCTCATAGCATGCAATTTTATCACGTCCGCCCCGTCGCGGAATCACAGTATTCCATAAAAAGTTTAACAGAAATTTCAGTTTCGGAGAAACACTACCAGCCAACACGCAACTCGACACCGTCGCCCCAACATCAAAATACTGCTTAACCTCCAGCTTAGCCATGTCCGTCAGTTCTTCCCATGACGTACTCGGATTGATTTTGATTCATCATCAGGAACCAAAAACAGAGTACAAAAGTCCGTCACGGAAAACGAAACTGCACGGCCATTTATGACGGCATGCAAGACTCCATTGTCTAAAGAAACAGAGGAAAAGAACTGGATTACCTCAATCGGATACACCGGACCCGAAAACTCAGCCACCGTTTCCCATTCTTGGAAATTCAGAAAATCCGAAAAGAATCCCAAAGCCCTATACTTGTCACACCAAGCCTTAGGATAATACCGACCACCGTGTATTCCATATTGAGCAACCCGGTTCACAAGTTTTCTTTCGTCTTTTGTAAGACGGAGTTTATCAATTCCCAAAGATGTTTCTTGCGGCGAAAAATCACGAAGAGTTACCCGTGTGGTTTCCTCGGAAACCGTGTCAATGGTTTCGGTTGTGGCTTCTTCTTGGAGTCTTCCTTTCCCTTTGTTTAACCGTCTTCTCTTAGTACCCTCGAGACCCGCACCCGACTCGGTTTGGTTTGGGTTGGGTGATTGTTGTGTGGGAGGAGAAGAGGTATTTTTAGGCATGCTTGGCTTGGGGGTTTTAGGATTTGGGTTTTTGGCAATTTTTGATCTAGTGGAAGCCATTGTTGAAGGTTGAAGGTTTGGATGATTTTGTGTTTTGTTTGGGTGTGGGAACCGTGAGGAAGGAGAGAGGTAGTAAAAAAATTGGTTGGGAAATTATGATGGTAAAAGTGATAGGTGTAAGAGTAATTATGAATGTGTAAGAATAGGTTTTTACTTTTGTACTTAGGCACATGGGTGTGCCGTCACAATTTGTCTTTCCCCTTTTTTTTTTTTTTTTTTTTTCAATTTGAATTTGGGTAGGAAAAGAATATTGGGTGATTATTTTTGTTGGGATATGGTAAGGATAGAGTTTGGTAAATAAAAAGATATGGTGATGTATTTTTGTTTAAGAAATTCGGCTAGCATAGGATACATGGGTAGAATTTGGCTTAATTGTGGAAAGTGAATAGGATAGATTTTTGGCAAATATGTGGTTCATAATTCAATTTCCATAAAACACTCAATATGCAAGATACTCACGTAAAATATATTATATTAAACACAAATATACTAGCAATGAAATATGCGGACACAGTCATATAATCTCGTCTTAATCTAGCCAGTCACGCAGGTTCACAAAATAAATAAGATGAATTTAATTGCTACCGATTAAACCAATTTCCAACCGCAAAATCTCAAAACGTCTTCTCGCTAACGCCTTTGTTAAAATGTCAGCCCATTGAACATCAGTACTACAAAATTCGAGTTTAATGTTGCCCTTTTCTACATGGTCACGCAAAAAATGATGTCTAATGTCTATATGCTTAGTACGAGAATGCTGAGCTGGGTTCTTAGAAATAACAATAGCACTCGTATTATCACAGAAAACAGGCATACAACCAACATTAACACCATAATCACATAGTTGTTGCTTTAACCAAAGTAGTTGAGAACATACCAGTCCTGCAGCGATATATTCGGCTTCTGCAGTAGATAACGCAACCGAATTTTGCTTCTTTGAGCCCCACGTTATTATGCAAGGTCCAACAAAAGTAGCGAATCCAGAGGTACTTTTTCTATCTAAAGAACATCCCGCATAATCTGCGTCTGAATATCCTACTAGATTGAAATTACACTCAAGTGGATACCACAAATATAAGTTAGATGTACCAATTAAATATCTCAAGATACGTTTAACTGCAATCATATGTGATTCCTTAGGACATGATTGAAATCTAGCACAGACACATACGCTGAACATAATGTCAGGTCTACTTGCAGTCAAATATAATAAAGAACCAATCATACCTCGATATGTAGTCTCATCTACGGACTTACCATTTTCGTCTAAGGTCAACTTTTTGTCAGTTACCATAGGTGTGTCCATTGGATGAGCGTTCTCCATACCAAATTTTCTGATTAGCTCCTTGACATATTTTTGTTGGTGAATCTTTATCCCTTCTTTGGTTTGTTGAATTTGCAATCCTAGGAAGAATTTTAATTCTCCCATCATGCTCATTTCAAATTCTGAGGTCATAAGATCTGAAAAATACTTGCACAATTTATTGTTAGTAGAACCAAAAATAATATCGTCTACATAAATTTGAGCAACAAGTAAATCACAACCCTCGGATTTTAGAAATAGGGTTTTGTCGACAGATCCTCTTTTAAAATTGTTTTGCAATAAAAATTTAGATAATCTGTCGTACCAAGCCCTAGGCGCTTGTTTCAAACCATATAAAGCTTTATCGAGTTTAAAAACATGGTTTTGAAACTTGCTAATCAAAAATCCAGGAGGTTGTTCAACAAAAACCTCTTCTTCCAAATAACCGTTAAGAAATGCAGTCTTAACGTCCATTTGGAATAATTTCATTCCTTTGTGAGCTGCGAAGACGATGAGCAAGCGAATAGCTTCAAGTCTTGCTACTGGAGCGAATGTCTCATCATAATCAATCCCTTCTTGTTGATTATAACCTTGAACGACCAATCGAGTCTTGTTACGAACTATAACTCCTGAATCATCCAATTTATTTCTGAATACCCATCGAGTACCAATCACAGTTCGATTAGGAGGTCGAGGCACAAGGTGCCATACTTTATTGCGTTCGAACTGTTGAAGCTCTTCTTGCATAGCCACAATCCAGTCGGATTCTGCAAGAGCTTCTTTGATGTTGGTGGGCTCTATGGTAGACAGAAAAGAATAGAATGAACAAAAGTTATTTAATGTTCGCCTCGTTTGAACTCCCTTATTCAAACTTCCTAGGATACTATCCATAGGATGAGAACTCATATATTTCCATTTCTTAGAGTTCCTAGGCTCATCATCATCTGATGAACTATCACTTTCCTCAAATGATTCAGAATCAAGATTGGTTCCCCCTGAGTTGGACTCTGGGGTTATAGCTGAAGTTGGTACAACTTCAGTTACACCATCTTGGTTCTGGTTCAAAGTTATAGCATCATCAGCAATAACTTCAGTTTCCTTTTCCTTGTTTTGAGAAGAGACATTCGTATCATCAACAATTGTCTCAGTTCTCTGTTCAAGGTCATTTGCGGATTTATCAAGTTCATCATTGATTCCTTCAATAACTTCTTCATTATTTTCTGGCACGTCATCTCTGGAGAGGCGAAAGTCTGGATCATTCATGTCCTCTTCTTCATTCTGTTCAACTTGCTCAGGCACATTATCTTCATCAAATACAATATGAACACTTTCTTCTATGCACAACGTTCTTTTGTTAAAAACTTTGAAAGCTTTACTATGATTAGAATAACCAACAAACACAGCTTCGTCACTTCGTGGATCAAATTTGCTCAAATTACTTTTTCCATTATTATGGACAAAACATTTACTCCCGAAGCAACGAAGGTGAGCTATATTGGGTTTTCTCCCTCTTAAAAGTTCATAGGGAGTCTTTTTGAGAATAGGTCTAATCATAGCTCTATTGTGCACATAGCATGCAGTACTTATGGCTTCTGCCCAAAAGCTCTTAGGAAGGCCACTACACAAAAGCATAGTGCGGGCCATGTCCTCTAATGTTCTATTCATACGTTCCACGACACCATTTTGTTGTGGGGTTCGTGGTGCAGAAAAGTTATGTCCTACACCATTCTCCCTACAATATTCTATAAAAGCTTGATTATCAAATTCGGTGCCATGATCCGTACGAATGGAAACTAACTTTTTATCATACTTGTTTTGGGCGAGCTTCATTAGTACTACAAACTCATCGAAAGTTTCATCTTTAGTAAAGAGAAAGATAGGCCATACATACCTGGAGTAGTCGTCGACTAGGACGAATACGTACCTTGATCCACCGCGGCTTCTAACTTTCATAGGTCCACACAAATCCATGTGTACCAACTCAAGTGGACGATCTGTACTTACTACTCGTTTCGGTTTGAATGAAGATCTAACTTGTTTACAACGGGCACATGAGTCACACATCTTTTCTTGTTCGAATTTGATTGAGGGTAAACCCTCAACTAAATCCCAAGACTTGAGTTTCTTTAAAATTGTTGGACTGATGTGTGCAAACCTCTTGTGCCACAAGCATGAATCATCCACAATGACTTTCATGCACGTAAAGGAACTTGTAGTGACTTTGTTTAAATCAATCATATACACGTTCCGTTTACGTAGACCTTCTAAGATAACATTGCTAGTTCCTTCAACTATGATACGACAAACATTTGAATGAAAAACGACTTTGTTGCCTTTGTCACACAGTTGAGAGATACTTAGCAAGTTATGCTTAAGGCCATCTACCAGATAGACGTTATTGATAGCATGTGAAGAAGATATACCAATCTTACCTACACCGATTATGTTGCCCTTCTTGTTGTCTCCAAAGGTGACCTTGCCACCATTGAAGGGTTCTAGTGAAAGAAATAAATTCTTGTTTCCAGTCATGTGCCTCGAACATCCACTGTCGAGATACCATAGATTGTTTTCTTTCACTATTTCTGCAGGAGAATCAAATACAGCTTTTAGGTACCCACGCTAAGTTGGGTCCTTTATGGTTAGTGACTCTATATATTTGATCCTTCCTAACCCATACCTGTTTGACAATTCTTTTCTTCTTAGGATAGGGTTTGCTAGGTTTATTATATTGTTTGTTATTGTTGTGACGCACATTAGGTTTAAACGACTGCTTCTGATTCACATAAGTTTAGATTTTGAAGGTACAGATGTGTAATCGAAAGCCATGTCATAAAACCATCTAAACTCATTGTTTCTAATCTCATCACGTTGAGATTCAGGTTCAGACTCATTAACACTAGACACGTCACGTTCTTTCACAAAATCAGTTTGATTTTTGTTGTCATTAACATATTTAACACAATTGTTTTTAACATGACCGTTGTGACCACAATAATTGCAAATCAGATATTCTGAAAGATTGACGTACTTCCTTCTTCTGAAATCACGGTCAGAAGGAGTGGATTTGCATTTATCATGGTCTCTACGACTATAGCATTCATGACCAAGACCTTTCTTCATGTTATTGTTAGACTGTTCGGTAAGGAAGTCTAAGACCTTTTGACTTCCTTCCCACTTATCATGAACTTTTCGTGCATGTAGGAGCAATTCCTTCAAAGACTGAATTTCTTTTTCACACGACGAATGATCTACATTCGAGTCTTTGGAGGGATTGTTCTTTTTGAAATTTTCACGAAAATCATTGAAACGTTTGTTCAAGATAAGTTTCTCCTCATAATGTTGACTTTTGGCTTGGGAGAATTCAGCCTTCAAATCTTTCAATTGCTGAGAAAGAAAAGAATTTACTTTCTCATGATCAAGAATAACAACTTCCTTTGCCTTAGCTTGAGATTGTAAAAGCTCATTGACTTTCTTCAATTCTAAAGTTATAGCTTCATTAGCTATAACTTTGGCTTGAAGGTGCTTAATGTTGAGCTTCAACTCTGAGATTATAGCTTCATTAGCTATAACTTTAGACTCAAGAGCTTCTTTCTCAACATTTGTCTTGTCTGAAGTTATAGCTGAAGTTGCCATAACTTTAGACTTGAGCTTTTTAGCTTTGGCCTTAAGAAGTTGGTTTTCCTCAGCAATGTCAAGAATTTGTTCTTTAAGATCTTTCAATTCTAGACTCTGCTCATGACAATGATCTAAGGCTTCTTCAAAATACTTAATTAAAGACTTCTTAGATAAATTCTTAACTTGCTTTTTAAGTTCAAGATGACTAACCTCTTCGTCATCTTCTGAATCTGGTTCTGAATCTGAGTTGCCAACAAGACACATCTCGGATTCGCTTTCATTGTCACTGTCAGAAATTAGGTCAAGACTGACGTTGCTTAGACACAAGTTGGCGACTTCCTCTTCTTCTGATTCGTCGTCCTCTGTGTCGAGATCTCCCCAGCAATAAGCCATCATCACTTGCTTGAATTCCTTCTTGGTTTTGTCTCGTTGATTTTTGTCTTTGATTTTCTTCCATGTGGGGCAATCTTTGATCATGTGATCATTATCCCCACATTTGAAGCAACCACGACTTGAAAGAGACCCTTTTGACTCAATTGGCTTCTTGTAAGATTTGTTAGTGTTGTTGTTAAACGTTTTCCCTTGTGGTTTGTTAAAGAACTTTTTCTTAAAACGTCTAGCAAATAACACTGTTTCATCTTCAAGATCCGAATCTTGTCTTTCACTAGATTCGGCCTGTAAAGCCACCTTCTTGCTATTACTATCATTTGCCGCATCTTCATCAAGAGTAATCTCATGAGCCATTAGGGTTCCAAGTAGCTCTTGATAAGATAGGTCAGATAGATCTTTACATTCCTCAATTACCGTCACCTTAGGTCTCCATCGTTTAGATAGACTTCTAAGGATCTTCCTGGCAATTTCCTCGGAGTCAAAAGTTTTTCCAAGATTTTTCAATTCATTAATGATACTGGAGAAGCGAGTAGACATGCTGTCAAGCGATTCATTTTGTTCCATGGAGAACAATTCGTATTTTCGCATAAGTAGAGCTATGCGTTGCTTTTTGACAACAGTTGTCCCCTCATAAGCTAACTCAAGACCATCCCATATTTCCTTGGCAGTAGAACTAGATGAGAAACGATCAAATTCAGTATGGGTCATGCCGTTTTGCAACAGACTAATAGCCTTTGAATTTTTCTCAGCTTTCTTATAATCTGCCTCAACATAGTCATCTTCTTTCTTTTCGATGGAAGTGCCTGTAGCCGTTCCAAGCATGATCTTATTAGGACCATTCTTAATGATTAGCCAACACTCCCAATCGTTACCCTTTATGAAATGGGTCATCATATTTTTCCATAGACTGTAGTTCTTCCCATCGAATACGGGACACTTCAGATGTTTGGAATCCATTAAAATAAAAATAAATGCAGCGGAAAATAAATAAAAATAAAAAGATAAATAGATCAGACTCCTTGCTGTAAGGCAATCAAGAGCACGAGGCTCTGATACCAATTGTAGAGTCTATTGATCGAATACGAAAGAGGGGGGGTGAATTGAGTATTAAAAACTAGCCCCACTTTTTCGATTTATATGATATGTAATTAATTATTTGATCTTATGAATTAAAATCAACTAATTAATTAATCAAAGTAAGCACAGATAACGAAATAACGAAAAGTAAAGAGATAAGAGAGAGGCCCCTTGTGTAGATGATGATGTGGCTTCACCAAATGGCTTTAAATGTTTGTGTTTTAATAAAAGAAAGATTATGAAAAAAAAATTAAAAATATGATTTTCGATTTATATTAAGTCATGCAGGATTAAATTTGTTTTCAAGGTAACGACCAGTAAACTTTGACTAATGATATGGTTTACCCGTTAATTTAAGGTGGAAATATGTCATTATAATATTGGTATTTATAAATAAAATGATAAATAATACGAAGTAAATAAAAGCATTAAGGGGGTGTTTGGTTCATCAAAGGGAAAGGGAATAAAATTAAGAAAGGGAAAGTTGGAGAATGCAATGATATTACCCTAAATTTAAGTTGTTGTTTGGTTCCTAATCAAAGGAAAAGAAGAGATAGTAAAAAAAATCAAATTAAAAACAACCGGCCACTCCCTTAATTACCACCACCAACCAGCCACTCCCTACTACCACCAACCATCAAAAATAGCGACAAAACCACCACCCAACCCCACCATAGATATTCGACGACGCCGGCGACACTGTCCTCAGCATTCGAAACCACCACCTCTAATCCCCAATAACCTTGCCCCACCCACCCGATAAATTCCCTCCCCGTCCCTAGATATGGTGGTGTGGTGAAGGTTTCAAAGTGTTGAAATAGTTTTGTTCAATAGGTGTAGCAGGGAAGTCGAGAATGGTGTTGCCGGCGCGGCGTCGACGGTAGTACATGTTCTCAGTGGTAGTGCAATTTCAGGTGGTTGTAGGTGGCGACGGGAAGGTGAAAGGGAGTTAAAAGGTGGCGACCAGGAGGCAGTTTGGGTGGTGGTCGCCGCCGTTAAACGGTCGGTGGGCATATAAGCAATGATGACGAGTGATGGTGGTGGGTGGGTTAAAGGGGTAATGAAATCTCATACCTTGGGGGGTGGGGGGGTAAGAAGTTAGATAGATTTGGGGGTAACAAAGGGTTAACGGGAATGATTGAAAGAGGAAAACAAACAACAACAAAGGGAGACAATCCCTTTCATTCTCTTACCCTTTTTGAAGACCCCCAACCAAACAGCCCCATATCATACTTTAAATCATAAAAGTAATTTAAAAAATCAATTTTATACAACTTTTTATGCCATTAATAATCGTAATTAAAAATAATTATTATAATAACTTTACTTTTTTAATTGTTTCCACATAAGTACGTATTAATCAATATATATATAAGAGGATTTTTTCGAGGCACGTGGGTGGCTCCACCTTTCTAGAAACTCTTAAAATAAAAATTAAATTTATACATATACTTTTCAAGTTATGGTTGAACTCTTAGATTTTGATTATATATTTTAAATTAATTATTTTTCTAATAATATTATCAACTTTTCAACTTTTCAACTTTTTAGAAACTCTTTAAATAAAAATTAAATTCATAACTATTATTTGTCCCACATTGGAAAATAAATGTACCAAAAATATTACATATAAATAGTCGAATTGGCCCACATCGGAAAAGTAATAAAGTGGGTAATCCTATGATTATAAATAGGAGTCATTCTTAAACCTTATGTATCAACCCAAAAATTTTGAATCTCTTAAATATTGTCTTAGAGATCTCTTAAAAGTTTGTAAATGTGATGAATATACTATGTATAAATAGTAAAATTGCCCCACAATATAAAATTAACATAAGGTGGGTGATCTTATAATTAAATATAAATATAGAAATCATTCTTGGACCTTATATAACAAACTAAAATCTTTTAAGTCTCTTAAGTATTGTCTTAGATATCTTTAAAGTTTGTCTATTATTACCTTCACAATTGTTAAATTTACATCATCAAAATTAATTTTAAAAGGTATTATTAAAAAATTTTAAGTATTGTAAAAAAAATTATGAAGATAATATAATTAGATTCGCGGTGAAAAGAACCCTGCAAAGTATATAAACTCATATTATTTGCACATACTTGGTGTAATTTTTAGTATATTATTTGTCTTACATTGAAAAATAATGTAGGTATGGTGAATATATTACCTATAAATAGTAGAATTGTCTCACGTCAGAAAATTATCATAAGGTGGGTGATCTTATGATTACAAAAAGGAATCATATTTGGAACTAAAGTTTCAACGCAAAATCTTTTGAGCCCCTTACATATTGTGTAGAGTCTATTGATCGAATACGAAAGAGGGGGGGGGGGTGAATTGAGTATTAAAAACTAGCCCCACTTTTTCGATTTATATGATATGTAATTAATTATTTGATCTTTTGAATTAAAATCAACTAATTAATTAATCAAAGTAAGCGCGAATAACGAAATAACGAAAAGTAAAGAGATAAGAGAGAGGCACACGATTTTTGAAGTGGTTCAGTTTCACACGTTGAAACCTACGTCCACTATTCTCGATTAATATTTTTTAGTACCTTTCTACGGATTACAAAAATTACCAACCCACTCGTATAATCAACACTATGATTATAACTCAAGGTGAGTATCGCTAAATACTCTATACTATCTTACGCTAATAAGAAAGTACAATATAACTCACACAGATTCCCGTTAAAGAATTGTAAGCTTATAATGATTTACTATTATCCAATAACGTATTTCACTCAAGCGATTGATAATAATTGATGCACGACTCTTTTGAAAAACAAACTCTAAAAATAATAAATATTTGCTCAAAGGTTTGCTTTAAAACGATTTTGGAAAATCAACACAAATAAAATATGTAGCCGTGTGAATGTATGTGTATTTCGTGTATTTTACAATTAGTATGTGAATGAGTATTTATAGTAGTAGAATCATAGTAGATCTAAAACCCTAGTATAATATTTAATAAAGATACTTATCTTTCCATAAAATAATATTTGCTTATCTTTTAGAAATATCTTTATCTCAAAATATTATTTGGTTTATCTTATAGAAATATATTTATCTTGATATCTCAAAATATTGTTGTAAAGATATAGTAGAATCCTAGATTAGGTAAACTAAGGAAACAACCTAGGTTGGCCGAAATCCTCTAGCTCACGAAACCCTAGGAGGCACGCAACCCTAGGTGGCACAATACTAGGTTTCCACGAAACCCTAGATGGCTCAAACCACTAGGTGGGCTAATTAGGTTAACAACAAATTGAGATAGAATATATTAGAAACCCTAGGTAGCATGACAACCCATAAGTTGTATTACTAACCAATAGAATCTCATAAATATATTCTCTATTAAAATAATTGATAAATATAAAAATAAAACTCTTTCACTTTTGAAAACATTTCAAAACATTTTATTTCCAAAATCATGCATCAATATTTTATCATTCAAAATCATAGGCTAAAGCTATAACTTTTGAACATAAAATCTCTCGAATGGAATAGTTACCGAATGACGACCTATACTATCTAATCTTCACAAAGATCTTCAGTATACGGATCATCTCTTCATCTTGATCACAAAGACCCTCCATCTCGAGTCTTGTGTAGATTTATGTAGATCTTGTTTGAAGCGATTTTCCTTAAAGTTATGCCTGGTTAGCTATAACTTCCAGTTCACTTCCAAAGTTATTCCTGAAGTTGTTATAACTTTGTCTCACAGACTTTATCAAAGTTATGTCTAACTTTGATCTTTCTTCTCATAATTGTTGCTAGCTATAATAAGACTAAAGCACACAATTACACGCATATGATATATCAAGTAAAACATATTATTACGTAAACACATGTCATTATCAAAACTATCAAATTGGTCCAACATATTGTCTTACAAAACTCTTAAAATTTGTATTATAATTTTCATTATAGTGAAATTTACATCATTAAAAATTAATTCAGAAAAGTATCATAAATAATAATTTTGATGGTAAACTATTTAATGTGTTATTTGCCCCCACATTAAAAAAAACGATGTGGGTATGGTGACTCGTGAATATATACTACGTATAAATATTAAAATTTGTCCCACATTAAAAAATTATCATAAGGTGGAGTGATCATAAATATGATATTCGCACGGGCTTTTAAACTATTTTTTTATATTGTTATGTTAATAAATGACTTTAAAATTTTAATAAATGAAATTAAAATATTGTTAATTATTTTTAATATTAATTAATAGTTTAGTAACAGTTAAGAAATAAATATTAGATGAAAAAAGATGGTGTACTACTTAGTTTGCTATTAATCCCACATTGAAGAATAATGTATGTATGTGTGGTGAATATATTACTTATAAATTGTAAATTGTCCCGCATTGAAAAATTATTATAACATAGGGTGATCCTATATATGATTATAAATATGAGTTATTCTTGAACTTAGGTATAAACCTATAATTTTTTAAGTCTCTTAATTATTGTTTTGGAGAGCTCTTACCAAAATGAAATTATAATAGTCACAATAGTTAAATTTACATTATTAAAAATTAATTTAGAAAATTATCATAAATAATAATTTTGATGATAAACTACTTAATGTATTATTAGTCTCACATTGAAAAATAATGTATTTGTGGAAAATATATATACTAAGTATGATTATAAATAGGGGTCACTTTAGTCACTTAAGTATTGGTTTAATGAACCTTTAAAATTTTGTATTATTAACTCCACAATAGTGAAATTTACATCATCAAACTTCATTTAGAAAATTTAGGAAAGTACTCCTATATAAGTAATAATTTTGATGGTGTACTACTTAATAAGTTATTTGCCACACATTGAAATATAATACAAGTGTGGTAAATATATTATGTATAAATAGTATATTGTCCCACATCATAAAATTATCATAAGCTGGGGTGATCCTATAATTATAAATAAGATTCATCCTTTGAACTTATATATCAACCCAAAATCTTTTAAGTCTCTTCAATATTGTCTTATTGACCTCTTAAAAATTTGTATCCACATTAGTGAAACTTACATCATCAAAAATTAATTTAGGAAAATATCATTAAAAAATAAAGTGAAAAATATTTTATTTATCTCAATATACATTTCCTATATTATATTCAAGTGGTGTTTATAATTTTTATATAAAAAATTTTACATTCATTTCACAGAAATATATTGTGAAAATGAGTCATATTTCAACTTAAATATTCACCCAAAATCTTTTGAATCTATCAAGTATTATCTTATAGAGATCTTAAAAGTTTGTATTATTATCATCACCTTAATGAAATTTACATCATCAAAATTAATTTAGGAAAGTATCATATATAATAATTTTAATGGTAATTACCAAATATGTTATTTATCTCACATTGAAAAGTAATATAAGTGTGGTGAATATACTATGTATAAATAGAAGAATTGTCCCACATCGGAGAAATATCATAAGCTGGGATGATCACGCGATTATAAATAAGAGTCGTCCTTGAAACTTAGAGATGAACCAAAAGTCGTTTAAGTCTCTCAAACACTTCATTCGTCTCGGTCATTTGTTTGCCTTTTTTTAGGAATATTTTAATCAAAGGCAAACAAATGATTAAGACGGAGAGAGTAGTGTTTTAGAGAGCTCTTAAAATTTTGTATTAATTATGAAAATAATATAATTATATTCGTGGTAAAAAAAATGCTATCATTACAGTATAGAATTTCATATTATTTGCATATACTTTGTGTAATTCTTAGTATGTTATATATCTCACATTGAAAAATAATGTATGTGTGGTGAATATACTAATAACTATAAATAGTAGAATTGCCCCATATCGAACAATTAGCATAAGGTGAGGTGATCAACCCAAAATCTTGTGAGTTTCTTAAACATTGTCTTAGAGAGCTTAATTCTTAGGTAGTTTGGATCATTTTTCGAGTCATAATAAAGATCAAATATAACTTGAGTTCCGACAAGATTGGTAACATATTTAAAATAGAAGTTGAATCAATATATCAATATTATTTCTTAAAAAATTACGGAGTATATTTTATTATACTCTTAAAACTTCAAAAGTTCATTTTTATAAGTTAACTGTTATAGGAAAATTACGAAAATGACATTAGGTAGACCCGTACATCGCACGGGCATGAAATCTAGTAATTAATATGGTGAGGATTTAGTTTCCAAAATTAATTTATATAAAAGAAATCAATGTAATTGGAAAACATAATGTGTCACAAACTATTTTTACCCGTGTTCTAATTATGACTTAACCCTTAATTACTTTTATCCGTATTCTATCCCGACCCGCCCAGCCCTTTTAATGTAATTTGATTTAACCCGAATTGCATACTCCGGATACAACCCTAATGAATTGATCTAGCCTACCTGAACGCGACTTGAAGTGACTCAATATAAAAAATGATGGAAACAACAAGTGAAATCTAAACCGACAATATAATTCTAACCCATAAAGACATTATATCTGCTTGACCCGTAATTCTAACCCGACCCGCCCGTCCCATTTGATTGGTCTAAGTACAAGTGCCTAGGAGTGAAAGTAAGTAGTAAACCCTAAAACAAAGATTATCTATCTTCATCAACGAATTGTTCGGATATATGTTGTTCGAATGCTCATTTATTTAAACAAGATGGAACGCCACTTACTCTGTACGCTACATCCAACTTCTCCTACTTGCTGACTTAATTTTAGATTCTTTGAAATTTTTGTGCGATGTAAATTAAGACAAGGAAGACTACATATGAATCTAAAATAAAAAACAAATATGTTTTATTCATATACAATTATACATACACTAAACACACTAGAGATATCGATGTAAAATAAACTCATTATTTTAATTTTAAGAGATAATATTGCAGCGAAAATAAAATATATAAAAATATGGATTAGTTGTAGAATCTTTCAAGATTAACAACTAAAACTTGAATTAAACAAGTACTATCGCAAGATAACTCGAATAAATGGGATATGAATTAGTTAAGACTACCTCGCAAGATTACTCAACTAAGACTTGAATTAGACAAGTGATCTCGCAATAAGACTTGAACAACTCGTTTGTGTAACTCTCAACCTCGCAAGGAATTAAGCTAACACAAAATCAACATCGCAAGGAAAAATAATTCAATAAACTCACAAGTTTAAAGAAAGGGTGTGACAACCCTCGCAAATGCGGAAATAAAACATACAAGCATGTGATATAATAAGCGGAAATACGGTATTTTAAAAACCTTTATTAATGCAAGATAAGTATACGAGGAGTGTCAAATTACAAACCGAATACAAATACTATAAGATAAGAGACGTAGTCTCTCAAAAGGTTAACAAAGTTAAAGTGATTAGCAAACTAGCTAATTAACGACTAGAGGTGAATCTTCCAGGGACAACGCCCGCTAGCTCACACCCGAACCCAAAATAGCATAAGCAAAAAGCCATCCAAATCAAGCAACCTGTTCATCCATGAAAAACATGAACGCCACAGTCAGTGGGGAGTAACTCCGGGTTCTCCCAGCCATATCACATTAAACGTACATAAAAGGAAATACAAAAGTAGAAGCATGCATATATAGATATACATGTGAAATACGATAAGGATAAATAGGCAATTCGATATATCATAATAAGAGCATAAGAGTTACAAATCCGAATCCATCATGTTATACAAAGACTCGGGGAAGACACTCTTAGGCAACCGAATACGCTCACTAGGGCTTACATCTCACCGTTAGCGGTATAAGTTTGATAAGATTGAGACTCGACAAACAAACCATGCCAAGTCATGCGATGATCACAATAAATCCATCATATTATCATCCATTCAAACGTACCAATACATTGACGATGCCAAGTCATGCAATGACCATGAATAAAATCATGAAATCACGCATCCAAAAACAACGACACAAAGACGACATCTCTCACGGTAAATGAAACGCGCTAGCACCGTGTACATAGCAAGTATGATTAACAGGCATCCACGAGATAAGCATTTCCCTGAACGCATACACGATGACATTTCGTATATGTAGACTAATTTCCTCCTGGTAGCACGACGATATAAATGTCCGGTCCTAGTCTAAACCTGGCCAGACTCTCGGAATAAACCATTTTTCGATTCGACATGCGATGACATTTCGCATCCAAGACTCGGTCAATCATTGACGCCGAGTACCCCAAATTTGGTCGATAATTCACGAAAGAGGCGGAAAAGAGCACAAGCCTCATAACAAGCGGTACGCTACATGCAAATAACACCACCTCGCAAGTACACAACATTTGACAGCCGGGTCGATCAACGCATAGCGTTCAACTCCCAACAACGTCGTCGTATGCCCACTAACACATGCAATTAAGCAGTAGGATACCTCCTCGTTCCGACATTCCAGCCTTACGAACGTGGAGGTAGCCAAGGGAATGAGAGTACAAAGCACAGACAAAATAGTGCTCAAACCGTATCATTTGTAAAAACCGACTCAAAGTGGAACATACCAAAAACCGTCACAAAACATGTGATACAAGCGAATGAAATGTCATATATTCAAAACATTAATATTATAAGTCACTACGTAAAATTATACGATAAACGAACGATCGGAATTATTATAAATGAAAACCGTAACCAAAATTTACAAAGAAATCTAGCAGGAGCCAGCTGGTCAGGTGGACCGGCTGCCGGTCTACCGGCTAAGGCCAATAGTCATACGAGAAATCAATATGAAACAATAGCATGTCCCAGCCGGTCAGGTGGACCGGCTGCCGGTCAACCGGCTGGGACCAAAGGCATTATGGAAAATCAAAGGAAAAGTAGGGGTGTCTCAGCCGGTGGTCTGACCGGCTGCCGGTCGACTGGCTGAGACCCAAGTCATACTTCAAAATCACGTAAAAATGTAATAATATACAGCCACTGCCCCAGCCGGTGGTCTGACCGGCTGCCGGTCGACCGACTGGGGTCCAAAGTGCACGAAAATGCCAATTTTTGCTAAGTATCAATATTCAACAATAATCATCTATGAACATAAATCATCCATTCTCATATAATTTCTCAACTAACAACATCCATTAACAACAACACAAGTCCTAAGCATATTAACCATAATCTAAATACGATTGCTAGCCTATAAATCACATAAAACACGTAAATGATATCGAGTAACCCTTCACCGTTATCTTATTGCGTCTTCACTACTCAACAAGCTCCTCTTCAATTAGGAAATAGTCTTTGTCGGGATCTTGGAGGTCACCACCTACAAATAGATCATAAAAGATGAATTTACTTCATCTTGAGAAAGACGAAAAGTTTGAAAAGCGAGAAAGACGGTAATTTTATTACCAATACGGATAGAGGATGATAAGAAAGGAAGAATAAGACGAACTTACTTGAATTTGAACAAGAAACGAGCGAGATACGATGATTATAAGATCGGATGAAAATGGAGGCAAGGGTTTTGAGATTTCTTAAGGAAGAAGAAAGTTTGATTTGTGTTTGAGTGAGTAATGAATTAGGTTAGGAGAGTATGAGATGTGTATGGGAAAAAGTCAACAAAAGTCAAAGTCGCCCTAAGACGGGATTTACATGGAATCTCACGGAAATTCCAAATACGAACTCGGAAATTCTAAATTCGACTCGAAACATTAAATTCTAAATTAAAACTTAAATTTGCTGAAAAGTATCCGTAAAATATTTTCACTATAAAAATAGGGTACATTTCCGGGTGTTACAATCACCCCACCTTTTAAAAAGTTTCGCCCTCGAAACTTGAGCGAAAGAAAAATACCTTACTCGAATAGACTCGGATATTTAATACGCATAGAAGCTTCCGTTTCCCAAGTCTCTTCTTCGACATTAGCACATCTCCACAAGATTTTCACTAAAGGAACCACCTTACTTCTCAACTTCTTATCCTTACGATCAAGGATGCGGATCGGCTTCTCTTCAAAGGATAAATTCGGTTCAAGCTCGGGCATTTCCTTTTGAAAGACATGGCTCGGATCACTAACATACTTTCTCAATTGAGAAGCATGGAAAACATCATGAACCATAGCCAAATTCGGCGGCAAATCAAACTTATAAGCAACGGCACCAATCCTTTTCACAATATCAAAGGGTCCAATGTATTTCGGGCTCAATTTACCCTTAACACCAAACCGTTTAACACCCTTCATTGGAGATACTTTCAAGAACACTTTATCTCCAACCTCGAATTCTAACGGCCTTCTTCGGATATCGGCATAAGACTTTTGACGGTCTTGAGCGGCTTTCATTCTATCACGAATGACCTCACATTATCAATGGTTTCAACAAGAACATCGGGGCCTAAATCACGATTGTCACTCAATTGATTCCAACATATAGGACTCCGACATTTCCTTCCATAAAGAGCTTCATAAGGAGCCATCTTGATAGATGCATGATAGCTGTTGTTGTAAGAAAACTCCACCAACGGTAGAACTCTTTTCCCAACTAGACTGGAAGTCAAGAGCACAAGCCCTAAGCAAGTCTTCTAAAGTCTGAATAGTCCTCTGAGTCTGACCATCCTTAGCGGCAGGAAATGCGGTACTCATCAACAAATTACTACCCATGGCTTCTTGCAAAGCTTTCCAAAATCTCGAACAGAATCTCGGATCTCGGTCGGATATAATCTCCTAGGAACACCATGGTATCTAACAATTTCATCAACATAGGCTTTCGCTAGTCGATCCAAACTCCAAGTTTCTTTGATCGGAATAAATCTAGCACACTTGGTCAAACGATCAACAACAACCCAAACGGCATCTTTACCTCCAACGGTCCTCGGCAAAGCCATAACAAAATCCATAGAAATAGATTCCCACTTCCATAGCGGAATATCCAACGGTTGTAGCAATCCACCGGGCCTCTTGTGTTCAATCTTCACTTGTTGGCAAGTAAGACATCTTCCAACATAAGATACAACATCACCCTTCAAGTTCGGCCACCAAAACTGTAGCTTCAAGTCTTTGTACATCTTATCACCACCGGGGTGAATAGAATAAGGGGAAAGGTGTGCTTCATCAAGAACTCGCTTTCTCAAATCAAGAGCATTAGGAACAAATAAACGGCCATGGAAACGAAGAACACCTTCATCATCAAACTTGAAATATTTACCTTTACCTTCAAGAAGTTTGGCTTGGATAGACTTGTAGGTAAAATCACCAACTTGGCTTTCACGGATTTCACGTAGAAAAACAGGTTCGGCAGTCATAGCACCAATATAAACAAATCCACGCTCCACGAATTCCAAACTCAACTTTCGAAACTCGGCACAAAGATCATCGGGTAAAACATGTATATCATTCAATGCATGAGAAGCTTTCCTACTAAGAGCATCGGCTACAACATTAGCTTTCCCTTCATGATACAACAACTCAAAATCATAATCATTCACCAATTCCAACCATCTTCTTTGTCTCATATTCAACTCTTTTTGAGTAAATATGTACTTCAAACTTTTGTGATCGGTGAATATACGACAATGAACACCCATAAGATAATGTCGCCACACTTTCAAAGCATGAACAACGGCGGCCAATTCCAAATCATGAGTAGGATAGTTCACTTCATGAACTCTCAACTGTCTTGAAGCATAAGCCACCACTTTCCTATTTTGCATAAGAACACAACCCAATCCCATTTTAGAAGCATCACAATAGACATAAAAGTCTACTCCATCTTTAGGCAAAGTCAACACCGGAGCGGTAGTCAACCTCTTCTTTAACTCTTGAAACGCTGCTTCACAAGCTTCATTCCAAAGGAACTTGGTTTCCTTCTTCAATAACTGAGTCATCGGTCTAGCAAGCTTAGAGAAATCCTTGAAAAATCTACGGTAATAACCAGCTAACCCAAGAAAACTTCGAATCTAACTAATATCAGTCAGACTCTTCCAATCAACAACGGCCTCAATTTTCGAAGGATCCACCATAACGCCTTCTTTAGAAATCACATGCCCAAGAAAGGACACTTTAGATAACCAAAATTCACATTTGGAGAACTTAGCATACCACTTTTGTCGACGAAGAACACCCAGAATAGTCCTCAAATGAATAGCATGCTCTTCTTCGGACTTGGAGAAAATAAGAATATCATCAATGAATACCACCACACACTTGTCGAGATACTCACTAAATGTGCGGTTCATTTGATCCATAAAGATAGCGGGAGCATTCGTCAATCCAAATGACATTACCTTGAACTCATAATGACCATACCTTGTACTAAAAGCGGTCTTCGGAATATCAATATCACGAACAGGAATTTGATGATAACCGGATCTCAAATCAATCTTGGAAAATGTAGAAGCACCCTTTAGTTGATCAAATAAATCTTCAATTCTTGGTAAAGGATACCTATTCTTGATTGTAATCTGATTCAATTCACGATAATCAATACAAAGTCTCATAGAACCATCTTTCTTCTTCACAAAAAGAACGGGAGCACCCCAAGGCGAGGCACTTGGTCGAATAAAACCCTTCTCTATCATATCATCTAGCTGCTTCCTTAATTCTTTCAATTCGGTCGGAGCCATTCGGTAAGGAGCTTTGGCTATGGGTCCAGAACCAGGACCAAGATCAATAGAGAATTCAACATCACGCTCGGGAGGGATCCCGGGCAAATCTTCGGGGAAAACATCAACGAATTCTCGAACAATAGGCACATCTTCAATACTTGGCAAAGAGGTAGATGAAGAAGTCACAACACACAAGTATGCTTGGTGACCTTTTCTAACCATACTTACCAATTTCATAGCGGAAATCAAAGACACACCTTTTCGGGGATGAGATCCCTTATAGGTTATTCTAACCCCTAAAGGACTCTTTAAATAAATCTTTTGATCACGACACTAGAACCTAGCATGATACAATGCTAACCAATCAATACCTAATATTATATCAAACTCTCCTAGAGGAAACTTAAAGAGATTAGCGGGGAAGATAGAACCCGCGATAGATATTGGTACATTTGGATAAAGGGTAGAACAAGAGATAATATCTCCGGAAGATAAGGATATGGGAGTATCCTCACTAGATGTAGGCTCGAAAGATAATTTATTAGCATAGGTCGACGACACAAAAGACATTGAAGCACCGGTATCAAAAAGAATAAGACACGGTTGCTCTAAGATTGAGAACATACCCGTAATGATCTCGGGATGAGCATCGGCTTCGGCACGGCTCATGACAAAGATGGAACCCTTAGGTTTAGCAGGAAGAGGGGGCAACTTTCGATCGGGGCAATCATCGTAACGGTGACCACCCTTTTGACAAAAGTAGCAAATGTAATGTCGGTTGGAACATGACACACCGGGGTGATGTGGAAGTCTACAACGGTTGCAAAAGCGTCCTTGAGCTTGAGCTTGAGGAGTATAAGGCTTATGTGTAACAACCCGAAAAGTGCCCAATTTTTCTAGTAAAAATATTTACTAACACTTTTCAGTAGAACTTAAGTTTTTAAAATAGAAATTTTTGTTCCGAGTCTTATTTTGAAATTCCGCGTTCGTATTTGGAATTTCTGAGAGATTCCATGAAAAGACCGTTTTTAGTCATCTTTGACTTTTCTTGACTTTTTAGTCTTTGTAAAAGTCGTTTCGACTTTTCTTGACTTTTTTAAGTCGTCATAAAATTTTCTTGACTTTTAAGTCATCTTTGACTTTTCTTGACTTTTAAGTCGACTTTGACTTTCGTTGACTTTTCCTGACTCGCCTTGCAAGTTTGAAGACCGAAATTTTATTTAAAAAAAATAATATTTTTAATTTATTTTTATTAAGATTTATTAAGATTTATCATAATTTAATATAATTATTTTGAATTTATTCGGAATTTAAAGAATAACGTTTACGGTTTTTAACCGAACGTCATTTAACTATTCCCGACGCATCGTAAAGCGCGCAACAAAATCGAAACTCGACTTTGGCATGAGTCACGCGCCCATGTATCCGTTTTCCACTCACTTGAGATATTTTAATTGTTTCGATTAAACTAATACAAATATCTAAGATATTTGTAGCTTTATCGATCCGTCCGTTTAAATTACGCAAATCGCTCAAAATCAGACCCGATTCCTCTCCTATCCACACGGCTCCTCACCCTCTAATAGGACTTGATATTTTCCTTTCTTTTGATTACAATAACATAATATCTTGATATTTGATTTAATTAACATAATATCTAATTAATTACCGTAATATAATTATTAAACCCGAGTCAATTCCG